>JAGSMR010000085.1:3690000-3705000 GCA_029286605.1 Sericinus montela | reverse complement strand
TTATTATAGCCGCCGTAAAAAACGAACCGAAAGTTACATTTATATATTTTTATTTTTACAGTTAAGTTCATAAGTGTGGGATGATTGGATCCGAGTTAGTTTTTTTTGTAAAGATTAGGGCTGTTGTATATATATATATATATATATATATATATATATATATATATATATATATATATATATATATATATATATATATATATATATATATATATATATATATATATATATATATATATATATATATATATATATATATATATATATATAAACATCTATGACACAAATCATGGACAGGGGAGGTCAAAAGTACTCGGATACTTCGACGTGCATGTATGAAGAAGATAAGGAATCTGAGAGAAGCGAAAGAAGTATGTAAGGATCGTGACACATAGCGATCTGTTCTCTCTGGCCCGTCAGGGATTATGCGTGAAGATAAGTGAGTAAGTAAGTATGACACATCGCAAAAATATTTGCTCCTAGCGGGATTCGAACCCGCAACCCTAAGCTCGAAAGTCTCAATAAGTATAACCTACTTATTGAGACTTTCGAGCCTTGGGTCGACGTCGTCATCAACATTTGTAATAACTAATTATAAACAACATGAAATTGTATATATAATAAATATCAAAATGCGTGCAAATTATAATCATGTATATTAGTTTATGTGCCTGCAAGAACCAGTTAGCCTCATCTCATCTGCTAATGGAAAACTTAATAAAAAGTAACGGGACATCGAACTCGTCCTTATGATTCCTAGAACAGAATGCATGCCTATTGAGTTTTATTCTACTTAGAAATATTTGTATAATAATTACTTATATATTCTTCTCTGTTCACAGGGAGTTTGTCTCTTTTTAATGTTGCTTCTCCGTTCCATAAATTCAAAATATCTTTACACTGATCCCCATAACTAGGGTAGAAATAGGTCTGGACAATTAAATCCTTTCTTCGAAGTCTTTCACCGAAGACGTTCTTTTGAATTAGCGATTGCTGAACAAAGCGTGATCAGATCACAAACCTCTCATCTTAGACGCATAATTCTTATCTATGCTTATGCCATTGCCAATAAACAAGACATAAGTAATACAGGAGAATACAGATTTAAAATTTCAACTGATGCGTGTAAGACACGGTGGCTCGGAGGTAAGTCCATTGTCACGGATCGGCGAAGGTCGGGGATTCGAATCCCGCCCGTGTCAGTTGCAATTTTAACTTTTTTCTCTTTAATTTAATAACGTAAAAGTTTATCATAAATATGCTTGAAAAATCAATAAAATTGCATAATAACAATTATTATCTCTTCTCTCTGCCTACCGCATTAGGGAATGTGCGTGGAAATAAGTAAGTATCTCTGTGATTTAAAGTGGTCTATAATAAGCTGTTAAAAGCAAAAAAAAACTATATCATTTATTATGCAATTTTATTGATTTTTTAAATTATATTTATGCTGAGCTTTTACGTGATTAAATAAAAGAGAAAATTTCTTTTTCTCTTTAATTTAATCATATATCATTTATGTTTTACATAGCCAGTGTATTAAAGTGACTTTGGAATAATGACAGATTTATAAAACGAATAAAGATCTCCACGCAATTCCCAATACAGGGGTAGACAGAGGTCTAGTCTAGACAATTAAGTTCTTTCGATCCACCTTCCACCGAAGACATTTTCGGGAAAACGTGACAGGTGGTGACCACGTCGCCGTCTTAACGTCCAGGTTAAGAATATAATTCGTACTTAAGTTTTTGAAAAGCCCATTGGTACGAGCCTGCCACCTAGGCATCGAACTCGGGTCTCATGACACGAAATTCCGACCACCCAAACACTCGGCTATCGTGACTTTTTTCTAGATGGATTTGTACTTTTTCGAAC
The DNA here is from genome assembly GCA_029286605.1 of Sericinus montela. Taxonomy (NCBI): domain Eukaryota; kingdom Metazoa; phylum Arthropoda; class Insecta; order Lepidoptera; family Papilionidae; genus Sericinus; species Sericinus montela. Next base: position 3,703,125 of record JAGSMR010000085.1, on the reverse strand, counting down.
AAAGGTATTCTTACACACAGTTATGCTTTTTATTTACTAAATACACTCTTTTTTACACATCCTCCACATATACATTTCTGTTCTGTTACTATAAATATTAAGTTGTATCGTCATAAAAACTTGTACACGTTACAAGTTTTTATAACGATATAACTTACTTAACGTACATTAAAAATCTACTGCACCACATATATAATTACTTTTTAGGAATAGACGGATTAAGAATCGGAGAATACCTTTAGAAAATAAACTACGTCGACATAAGTGCTAAATAATGTTTCTATTTCTTGTTAAACAGATAGAAACGACGAATGCATAAATATATAACGGCCTGTTAAAGCAGGACATAGGCGTCTCCCATGGGGAGGATATACCAGAATCGCCACGTTTGGCAAGCGGATTGGCGAACGCAATACCTGACCACTCGCACAGCAGACGCTGCTTACCATCTTTGGTCTGATTATTTTGGTCTAACATTTTTAGAGAAGGTTATCCCTTTATTTATCGGCTAACCCTTTATCTATTGGCATTGGGATATTCTAGCTGTTTCCCTTAGTCGCCTCTTACGACACCCACGGAAAGAAAGGGAGTAGCAACATTCTTACTCCGTTACCACCAGGAAAAGACGGATATCATCACACAATTATAACAGTATATCTACGCCTATGATTAGATAAGGTTAGGTAGCTCTTACTTTTAAGCCAAATAAAATAAGTATCGTAATAAGTTTCTAAATTGGAAACTACATCTTTGATCAGAATAAGCGTACGCACGCGACACTTTCATTAGCATTTTACATATACATTTGTACAAACATGCGCGACTATTGGACAAATATTTGCCTTCACATGTCTATGGTGGCTTAAGTTAAACTCACTAGACGACTAGATGGTTTATCATTGTTTACAAGTTCTTGTAAGCACAAATTCTTATTTTGAAAAGACTTAAAATTCATACTAATATTAAAATATGAATGGAACTCTATCTGTTAAGCTTTTAAGGTTAAACGGCTGTAGCTGTAGCGATTTTTTTAAAGTTTGTATTGAGGTAGCTGAAACATTGACATAGGTAGGATACTTTTATCCCGATAAAAACACTTTTGTATGAATTTAAGTCTTCTTAATACTTTATTTCCAGAAAAAAAATTATATTTATATTATATTTAATAGACTCTGGCGATAACTTAATATTTAACGATACAGGTGGCTGAGGACCGTTCTTTGTGGCGAATTCTAGGCGTGGTCTTTGTTCTGGAGTGAACTCTTGATAGGCTGTAAAGAAGAAGAAGAAGACTCTGGCGATACTTTGCGGAAATTAATTATTATAAAAAATTTCTTATGAAACTGTATTGCACCGCATGCAAAAATAAATGGCATATATTAACTGGTCCGAAGAAAAGAATAAGTGCACCACCCTCCAGTGCAGTCCCTAGATGTTAGGAGTAATTATTAAATTTCGAAAAAGAATTAGAGGATGAACTTTGGTAAAAGGTGGATCGAAAGCACTTCATTGTCTTGACCTCTGTCTACCTCAGTATAATTAATGGCGTGAATTATTTGAGGATAGTACATACGGGAATGAATCGGTGATCGGAGCTGCGTATCGCGCTACTCCCACTGACATACTTTAATTCTTTTTCTTGTGGCACAACCGAGCAGATTCATCGTTGAATATAAGTGTTGTGTCTATTGTAGTTTTCTTTCAATTACTAAATATTTGTAATTTTCTATTCCTCCAAAATAATATAAACTATTAAATACAATCAATTAATTGAAATCCATCTTAAGTACATTTCTTTAATGTAAATTGTCGCTAAGATTATCTTGATCTTGCTACGAAGTCAAAGAGATACAATCTTAGAAAAGACATCAACGCTCACATGATGTTGATGTCTCTACGCGTTCACGACTACGATTGGAATTAATACCAAATTATTTATGGAAATTACTAATAAAATATATGGAACTGGATCTGGATACTGGATGCTATCTACATGTAGGTGGCTTATTTACGATTTAATATTTTGTAATTTTTGACTTTTGACAGAGTCCAGAGTATTAAATCCTTTACTTGCATTTCACCGTAGCTTATTTAGTTTGTTGTATATATTTACAAAGAGCAATGTGTATATAATAATATTTATTTCAAGCAAAATAAATGAAACTAATGTCTAATAAAGAAAATAATAGCACTAGAAAAATATGGGAAATAGAGTGTTTTAATAAGTGAGGGAATTAAGTTTTGTGATATGCATCAACTTCGGTGCTCTTTTCTTATTTTGAGTGAAACTGTCAGCCTAAATTGCAATGCAAAATTTTTTTTTATAAAAGTCACGATAGCCGAGTGATTGGGTGGTCGGAATTTCGAGTCAAGAGACCCGAGTTCGATCCCCAGGTGGCAGGCTCGTACCAATGGATTTTTCAAAAACTTATGTACAAAACCGCGCGCGCGATAAACACATCGATTTGCAAGCTTAGTAAATAAATAAGTTTTAAAGTGTTATAGTGTAGTAAATAACTTTGTTTTTGCATATTAATAAATCACCAGTGGTATTTCAGTGGAAGTGAAGTTTGTTTACCTGTGCACTCGTGATTTAACGTTATATTTATATGAATTGCCTACTTGCTTTCGACGATCAGCGGTAGGCGGTCATTAGTACTTTGCGTAGTGTCACAGTCTAAATAATAAACATTGCATTGCTCCAGTATAGTAAAAGTTAGTTCAACTTCAACTAAGTAAATTGTTACTGATTTTAATACTCTGTGACACATATTTTAACACGATACCGGTCTACATAATAATGATGTGCGAAGCATGTAATCGTTCTGTAAAAAGAAGAACTACTTTTATGCTCAGGATGCAAGAAGGATTTCATTATCAATGTGTAAACATGCTACCATCTTTCTATAAGCAAAATATTACAGATTTAAAAGATCATGGAAATGTCCTACTTGCATGAATATCACTAGAAGAAAATGTGATAATACTCCGGCTAGGGCAAGGTTTTCACGAACATCGCCCTCATCTTTGGATGAAGCAACATTTACCCCTGAGTCTCATAATAATCCTGAAATTCTAGATAATCAGGAACATACGGAATCAATGAACTCACAGTTAAACTCACTCCTCCCTGCTGCCTTATCGCACTCGTCCGGTAACCCCGTGACATTGCAACAGCTGAGTGCCCTTCTTGACACTAAATTGAGGGCATGAAGTTTTCGCTTATGCAAGACATCAACCTTTGATGAAAACAAATAGACGATTTAAAGGATGACTTTACGCGAACAACAGATTTTTGTCGTCACAACAAGTAGATCTACAAAATAATATAGAAGAGACGAACATAAAATTAAAAATCTTGAAAAGCAAAAGCAGGAACTTCAGTCTGAACTGTTTAATACTCAAAACCGGTTGAATATTTTAGAAAAGCGTCAAGATGTCTGAATATAGAAATACAATTAGTTCCTGACAGACGAAATGAGAACATACTCTTATTAGTAAAGAAACTTCTTGAAATGATCAAAGCCCCTATTGCCGATACAGACATCCGAGCAGTGCATCGAACAGCCAAACTGAATCCTCAATCGAATCGTCCACGCAATATTTTAGTGACGCTGTCTTCAGAAAGGCAGCGAGACACAATTATATCCGCATTCAAAAGGTATAATAAAGAAAACAAAAGCAACCTCTGAATACGGTAAACTTAGGCATTTCAGGCGACAAACACCCAATATATGTCGTAGAACATCTTTCACCCCATTTAAAAGTCTACACGCTGATGTTAGAAAATTTGCCAAAGGCCGAAATTATAAATACGTGTGGGTCAAATACAACCGTATATTTATAAGGAAAGACGACACATCTTCTGCTATCAATATTAAAGACAGTAACAGTTTAAGCAAGTTATTGTAGCTTTTATAACATTTTTCTTTCTTTCCTCACTCAATTAAAACAATTTGTGCTTTTATTTCATATTATTAATTTATAATGTTAGTCTATTATCAAAATGTTAATCGTATACGATCTAAATTAGATAAATTTTACCTCAATGTCCTTAATTGTACTTATGATATTCTCTGTTTAACTGAAACTAATTTAAATAGTGGTACTTTGATGCTGAAATAATTGATAGTAGCTATAATTTATTTCGTAGAGATAGAATATCGACAAATATAAGAAAGACTGATGGAGGAGGAGTTTTAGTCGCAGTAAAAAGCAAATAGTAGCTATCAGACAAACCTCCTGGGAAAGTAGTGTTGAAGATGTCTGATAAGTTTATTGCCAAAGCACACCAAGGAACCATTATTGCACATTTGTGTGTGCTACTTACCAGGTCATTTATCATATTCTGATATAACACAGTATTTTAAAATTTACATAAAGTTCTTTGGAGTATACCGGCTGACGACATAGTTTTAATAGTGGGCGATTTTAATATACCTGGCTTATTATGGTCTTCATCGCCAAACTCAAACAACATGACAGCTAATGTTACAGGTGATACTAGATCTAAATTTATTTCTGCAGCTCTTCTTGAGCTTATGTCCCTTTTCAATTTAGGGCAATTCAATAAGATTAAAAATCATAATAACCGAACTCTAGATCTTGTACTATCTAATTGTTACAATGTTATGACTGATGAAGCAGATCCTATGTCGAAGCTAGATATGCATCATCCTGCCCTTTCAATAGAATTAATTAATTATAACAATCGTAAGATTATCAAGTACAATAATTTCGAGAAATTAAATTTTAATAAATGTGAATACAATCGAATTAAATTAGAGCTTAATGAGGTCAACTGGCACTCTGTACTCTCATATGATGACGTCGAGAAAAATTTAGATGCCTTTATCACACACTCAATGATATCATACGTAAATATACTCCTTTCATTAAATATAAAATCATTCACATCCTTCTTGGTTTTCTGTGCCGCTAATAAAATGTTTAACTGAAAAAAACAAATATCACAAACTTTATAAAAAGTTCGGGAACCCTAGGGATTATGACACCTTTGCGCTGTTACGTTCTAGATGTAAAAAGCTAATGTCTTCTTGCTATAATTCTTTTCTGTCTGTTACAGAAGAGTCTTTAAGAAATAACATAAAAAAATTCTGGAGATTTGTTCATAATAAAAAATATGTAAAAGATTCACCTCAAGTAATGACATACGGCTCACTCTCTGCGTCAACCGATGGTGAAATATGTGAGTTATTTTCTAAATATTTCGGTTCTGTTTATGAGGACTCTTGCACTGATAGTCATTTATGTATTACGCAATTATCGCCTAGCACTCTTGCAACAATAAATGTAACGGTAGGTGATGTAAAATCTAAATTAAAATTACTAGATATTAACAAAGGTGCGGGACCCGACGGTATACCGCCTAAATTTCTCAAATCGTATGCGGATGAGTTGTGTACCTTGACGATGTTATTCAATCAATCTTTACATTTGGGTATTTTTCCATTACTGTGGAAAACTGCATACATTATCCCCGTACATAAATCTGGCGAAAAATCGAAATGTGAAAATTACCGGCCCATAAGCATTCTTTCTAGTATTGCTAAAATATTCGAGTCCACTGTCTATGAATATTTTTATTTTCATTTCAAGCCTATACTATCTCAATCACAGCATGGCTTTCTCAAAACAAATCTACAATAAGCAACTTGCTGGAATATAAGAACTACTTGTGCAATGCTTTCTCCAAACGTGGTCAAGTAGACTCCATATATACCGATTTTTCGAAAGCATTTGATAAGGTTCCACATGACTTACTGTGCTCCAAGCTGAAATGGTATGGTATACAGGGTAGCTTACTTCGCTGGGTACAATCTTATCTATTACGTCGAAGTCAATTGGTAGCCATTAGAGGGTTTATGTCTTCCCAGTCACAATTACCTCAGGGATTCCACAAGGTTCCCATCTTGGGCCACTCCTTTTAATATTTTTATTAATGATCTGGTTGAACACCTTACTTGTCCAAGTTTACTCTATGCTGATGATTTGAAAATTTTTAACCTTATTCGAGATAAGAAAGACTCGGACTTACTCCATGATAACTTAAGGTTCATTGAGACTTGGTGTAGGAAAAACAAAATGTACCTAAATGTAAAAAAATGCTTCATCATATCTTTTACTAATAAAAGGCGGAAACAAGATTTCTCGTATTCCCTCGATGGACAAATTCTGCAACGTCGGACCGTAGTTAAAGATCTGGGTGTCTTATTTGATGATAAATTAACTTTTATGAGCATTATAATGAAATAATTAACAAATCATACCAATTAATAGGGTTTATTTTTCGTTCGGCTAAAGGATTCAAAACACAACAAAGTTACCTCCAATTATATTATAGCCTTGTAAGAAGTATCTTAGAATACGGATCTATAATTTGGTCACCACACTACGAGATTCATAAAATAGAATTGAGGGAGTTCAAAAGAAATTTCTAAAGATATTAAGCTATAGAATGGGCCTTGGCCGAAAATTAAACTCGTACGAAACGAGACTCAGATATTTTGAAGTAACCTCTAGAAAATCGACGTAAACGGCAAGATCTCTTTACACTACACAAAATCATCCATTCCAGCATAAACACTCCTACCCTTCTCGCGCAATTGGATCTAAATACAAGATACCAAACACGTTATCCAAAACCATTTCAGCTAAACTGTTACAGTAATAACACCTCACATTATAATCCCTTTGTGCGTATGCGTAGATTATATAATAATTTAGCCTCCGATCTGGACATTTTCAATACTCGTTATGAAAAATTTAAGAAGTCGACTATCAAATTATTACAGTAACTCACTATTGGTAATTGTATGTGTACAATTTGAAAATGTGTCTGTATGTATGTATTTTTTTTTTAAAGTAAGTGTGTGCGCAGTTGTAATTATAAGTTTTTTAGTTAATATATGTTATCGCGCTTGTAAACCATGCTGTGTACATATACGTTGGTTTATAATCTAGTTTTTACAATAGTAAATAAGTAAGTAAAGTCTCAATCACGATTTTAAACTGTTTTATGTACCATAATAAACTAAAAAAAAAAAAAAAAAAAAATTACATCGTTGGCTTGGACATAAAGACGGCGATGGGCTCACCACCTGTCACGTTGTACCGAAAATATCTTCGGCTGAAGGTGGGTCGAAGGGACTTAGTTGTCTAGACTAGACCTCTGTCTACCCCTGCATTGGGAATTGCGTGAAGATATTTATTTATTTATTTATTTTATTTTTTTAAAAATAAATATAAATATTTTTTAATTAATTAATGTTTAAGTTGTTATTGAAAAAATTACTTCGCAACCCTCCGCATACAAATATAAAAAGGTATATGTTACCTGGTCCGAAGAGAAGAAGAGCACCACCCTACCTCTCACAGATGCATGCACTAATTCCACTGTATGCACCACCACCACCACTACACTCAAACCAGGTAACATAAACCACCACCGAAAACGCGACACGTGTTTCGCCTCAAAACAAGGCATTCTCAAGCGAGTAGACTCTACGATGAGCGACCGCAGAGACTTCTCTGCGGTCGCTCATCATGCGACCTGCATCTGTGGGAGGGAGGATGGTGCTCTTCTTCTCTTCGGACCAGGTAACATATACCTTTTTATATTTGTATGCGGAGGGTTGCGAAGTAATTTTTTCAATAACAACTTTACAATGAATTTCCGCAAAGTAACGCCTGAGTCAATTAACTAATTAATGTTTTATTTTTTTAACGTATCCTCTCTTATCTTTTCCCAAAATTTGTTTCATTGAACGCGGGTCTTGCATTCCGATCGGCTGTCGCCACCGATTACTGTTAATTTATTATTATGCATTGATATTGAAGAAACATTACAAAATGGCTTGTAGCAATGGCAAATACAGAAGTGGATTTTCAAAGGCCTTTAGTAAGTTATGTAAAAGGAATTATTTATTACGTTATTAAACTGTTTATTTTTTTAACATATTTTTTCATTATTATTGTCATGTCAAATTAAAAGCATATAATTCTTTCTTCCTTTCTTCTTTAAAAATCGTTTTAAATGCCATTTTCAAGTTTAAATATCAATGTACAAAAGCATTTGACTACAAAGGCATAAATGTCCACGAAGATTTATTTGTGAGTGGGTTGAATTAAGTTGTTCATAAGAATAATAAATTTACGTGGGTGGTTTATCGTTTCACAGGTCTAAAATGAGGCTCGGCTGAGGAAATATAGTTGTTTATGGTAACGCCTTTAGACATCGTGATAAGATTGTGTTTTTGTGTTGTGCTTTACATTTCAAGCACGTATAATATATTGGTTTATTCACCAACATGTCTGTGCAGTATGTGTTACTCTAGAGATATGCTTTTTTGGGGGTAAAATACAAAGATTTCTTAAAATTGGACGACCTGTATTGACGAGTGGCATATGCATCGGTTATCATTGTACCGATAGCTTTGAGATCTCGGATTCGACTCCCCGATGGGTGAAATATATACTTTCTCTATTTTTTTCGGTACCTGTCGTACCTTCGTTGTTTCTGATTCCATAACATTAGTGCTTTAGCTACTTACTGTGAGATCAGAGCAATGTATTTGATGTATGTATGTATGTATTAATTATTTATTCAAATGCATTTTAGGGGGTATAGCGCAAAGGTATTTTTTCAAATTTGACCCAGTTCCTTATAGTATATGTATGTTTTATGATATCTAACTTTTAGTGTATTCAGAAAAATTCTTTGAAGAAATATTCTTCTTTGGGCCAATAAAACAGCCGGCAAAAATGTAATGGTTCATTTATGATCCACCACTTTTGCAAGCTGTTCGCAATACAACCCAGTACGGTTTATAGTAAAGGATGGGTTAAATCTTTCCACCACTTATACATTCTATACTTCACCTTAACTGCTTATCAAAAGGCTGCTGAACAAGGGCCTCCCCAAAGATTGCCACATAGAACGGTCCTGTGCCATCTACATCCATCGACTTCCCACAATGTTATGCAGGTCGTCACTCCATATTGTGGAGAGTCGTCCTACTCGCTCCTGCTTTTCACTCGAGAATATTTCTTTCCCAACGGCATGCTAATCCTAAAGACTGGTTTAGTTACCCGGATTTTGCTTAGGATGTCTTCGTTATCGATTCGAATATAGTCTGCTGAGCGTCTTTGAACTATCTCGTTCATTATAATTCGAGGAAATTTACGAAACTAACATGTATTCTATTAATAAAACTCGAAATATTTATCAGTAATACGAAGAATTTATACTATAATGTGAATTAAATTAAGGCTTTCAGTTACCTTTTACGGATAAATAGCTAAATAGATTTTGATAATATTTAATCTACGGAAAAGAACATACTTAAACTTAAAGAATATTCTTTTTTTTCCGAAGAAGAAATCAATTGTGCGTGTAAAAAAAAACTATAACGCGGTCGACGCTGCGGGCCAGTAAATGTTTATGAATAAAATCTATGAATGATTTTGAAAATAAATCATAATAAAAATATCTAAATGACATTCGCTAATTAAGAATATGTTTGACTTGTATTTTTATTGATTCTCCATCTAATTAGGCTCGTTGGGGACCGGTATCCAGTTCGGATTAATAATAAGAACACGAAATAACTCCCACAACTAGCTCATCTTTAAAAAAATAAATAAAATATAAATACCTTCACGCAATTCCCAATACAGGGGTAGACAGAGGTCTAGTCCAGACAATTAAGTCCCTTGGACCCATCATCCACCGAAGATATTTTCGGGACAACGTGACAGGTGGTGAGCCCGTCGCCGTCTTTATGTCCAAGCCAACGATGTATAGTTCGTACATAAGTTTTTAAAAAACCCATTGGTACGTGCCTGCCACCTGGGGATCGAACTCGGGTCTCTTGACTCGACATTCCGACCACCCAAGCACTCGGCTCTCGTGACTACGTGACTCATCGTTACAACTATTACGGGTATACTAGTATCTTTTAGAGACTGTATCGAATTCTTGTATTATATCTTAATATGATATTCGTTATTCAGATCTTAATGGAGGCTGGGCAATATATTTAGTAATTTCAGCATCTAAAATTCTTTTGAGAATTGTGGTAGTCCTGGCCGGGAGTTCGAACCTGGGTCACTTGCATACCACAAAAAGCACCTTCATTAGTAAAAATTTTTAATAATTTTTTAAACTGTAATATTGTCTATTACTACCGACAGTTCGCTGGATAAAATAATTAAAGTAATTATAATAATGAAACATTTGAAACAATTGCCCGACTAAAATATGACAACTTTCAACTCTGCCTGCCTGGCTCGGCGGTTACGGCAATCCTTTTAATAGCAGAGATCAATATCCTGCAGTGATATTTTACACGCAGTTAGTAAGATTCTCGAGTGGCAATCTCGTACAGGCAAACGCAGTGTTGGACGACCCCCCACGATATAGATTGACGATTTACAAAATGGTGGGGGAAGTCGATGGATGCAGGTGGCTGAGGAGCGCTCTCTGTGGAAAGTATTCGGGGAGGACTATGTTCAGCAGTGGACTCTTGATAGGTTATTAAGAAGAAGGAAAAAGTATAAGAAGTAAGGAGATGTGGTAAGCTAGTGGACTGCCCGCTTGCTTTTGATGCGAGCGACCCAGATTCCATCCCCGGGCCGGCACTGCAATTGCTGAATTTACCATGATCTTAACGTAGAAGGAAAATATGGCGAGGAAACTTGCACATGTGAATACTAAAAAAAGTAATTCGAAGACGTGTGAAGTGCGTCGACACACACGGGAACAGCGTGGTGGACGTTCCCATGAATAATATATATCATCTCTCTTAAATATTTGAGAGAAAGCCTCTGCCCAGCAGTGGACATGATAAATAATAAATAAATACAAATATCTATATTTGTCACAGGGGACAATATCACATACATTGCTCCGATCCCAATGTAAAATGCTATAGCACTTGAGGTATGGGAATCGGAAACAACGAAGGCACCACAAACTCCCAGACCCGATAAAATGTAGAAACAGTGGTTTTTTTACATTGACCCGACCGGGGATCGAACCCGGGACCTCGAGATGGCGACACCTTGAAAACCAGTGTTTACGCCACTCGTCCACGGAGGACATTAATCCTCTTGAGTAAGAGAAACTTTAATTTATTTGGATATGTCCTAACAAAGCTCCACTTGATTTTAAATCACCCATAGTTGATTAACGACTAGCTTTTCAAAGTTCTCTTTGACACGGACGACCGCCCGTAGCGCAGGCAATACGTTTTGCAATGTTGCAATAATTAAGAAATATTTCATTTCCTTTTTAAAAAAGATAATGGTTATTACTTTAAAAGACGATTTAAAACTTGTTATGTCATAATTTTGTCTTAAACAAGAATTGGGGACAAAAATTACATATAATTATTAATTTGTAAATATATATTTATTATTAAATCAGAAAGAAAATCTATTATTTGCTATTATCGTTGACGAAAGCCATACGACGCGTGGCGTACATCGGTTTTCATGGTGTCGTCAGCTTTAAGGCCCAGAGTTCGATTATCGGAGTGAAAAAAAAAACCTCTTTCTCTACATTACGTTATTGACAGTTACTCGTACAAATACACAGACCTGATAAGGGTCGGCGTATTTTTGTACCTTCGTTGTTTCCGATTCCATAACAGTTTAACTACTTACTTTGGGATCAGAGTCAATACTCTGATCCCAAAGTGTGATTTTGTCCCTATTTATGTATGTCTTTATTATTTCGATAATCGAGACAGCGACAGATAAGTCACGATAGCCGAGTTGTTGGGTGGTCGGAATTTCGAGTCGAGAGACCCGAGTTCGATCCGCAGGTGGCAGTACCAATGAGTTTTTCAAAAACTTATGTACGAATTTCATCGTTGGCTTGGACATAAAGGCGGCGACGGGCTCACCACCTGTCACGTTGTCCCGAAAATATCTTCGGTGGGAGGTGGGTCAAAGGGACTTAATTGTCTAGACTTGACCTCTGTCTACCCCTGTACTGGGAATTGCGTGAAGAGACAGCGAAAGAAAGAATATTAAATAAATATAAAGACACACGAATTGAGACAACATCGCACATATATCTGATACCAAAGCCAGTAGCTTTAAAACTCGTGCTATGATATCAGACATAACGAAAGTACTGCAATAATCTAAACCCTGGTCTGGGTGGAGGAGAATCGAACCCGGCACTTCAGAGCTGACGACACCATGCAAAACCTCTTCCACGGAGGTGAAAAACTTCCAATTGTTTTAGATACTAACGTGTTTCATGGCAGGCGTGAAATTATAGACAAATCGACATTCATCAGAGGCCGCGTTTCGAATCCTGAATTAGATTAATGTTACAATTAGTTTTTGTTGGTACCTGCCTTCTACAAGACATTTTAAGGCGAGTGTTATTATCATTTGTATATAAATATGCCATACGGTATACTGCATGTGGTATTAAATGTTATGTTTACTTGTTAAAAATTATATCTCTACGCTATTTCCATTACCGGGGTAGACAAAGGCCCAGACAATTAAATCCTTTCCACCCACCATCCACCGAAGTATTTCTTGGGATAACGTGACAGGTGGTGAGCCCGTCCCCGTCTTTAAGTCCAAGCCAACGATATAAATCGTACATAAGTTTCGAAGAAACTCAATTCAATTCAATCAATTCAATCGTTTATTTGGTAGAAACAGTGTACACAAGATGACAATTATAAAACAGAAAGATCAAACATGTTTCGTCAATAACCGGCATGCAAATATAAATTTAATTACTTGTACTCATTGGAACGAACCTACCACCTGAGACATAAAACGACATGGAGTTTTAAAGGCGCCACCGGAGTAACCAATAGCTTGATATTAAGACGACAGGCTCATCACCTGTCGCGCTGTCCTAAACAGGCTTCAGTAAAAGGTGGATCGAAAGGAGTTATTTATTATTTATTTAAACTATATTGATTACCCTTAAAAATAAAGGCAACAAAGGGCGGACTTAATGCCTTTAGACATTCTCGGCCAGTAAACCCAATTAATTTTTTTTTAGGTAGTTAAAAAAATTAACTGGGTATTATATTAGGCATATTTCCAATACTGGGGGTATTGGAA